>CM072218.1:60025296-60068112 GCA_036851935.1 Coregonus suidteri
GACCTACTCCATTCAAGGGTTTTTCTTTATTTTTACTATTTTCTATTCTACAATTGTAGAATACTAGTGAAGAATCAACACTATGGAATACACATATGGAAATCTGTAGTAACAACCAAAAAAAGGTGTTAAACAAATCAACTATATTTTATATTTGAGATTCTTCAAATAGCCACCCTTTGCCTTGATGACAGCTTTGCACACTCTTGGCAATTCTCTCAACCAGCTTCACCTGGAATACTTTTCCAAACAGTCTTGAAGGAGTTATTATTAAGGAGTACCCACATATTCTGAGCACTTGTTGGCTGCTTTTCCTTCACTCTGCTGTCCGACTCATCCCAAACCATCTCAATTTGGTTGAGGTCGGGGGATTGTGGAGGCCAGGTCATCTGATGCAGCACTCCATCACTCTCCTTCTAGGTAAAATAACCCTTACACAGCCTGGATGTGTATTGGGTCTGTCACAAGCTGGGCTAGAACTCCGGTCTCAGATGTGGGGAGCTGGGGGTTCTACCCCTTAGCCACAGAGGAGGTATAGTTGGACCCAAATGAAACACACAAGGCAATACTCCAGATAAGTAGATTTAATGTAACAAAAAGGTTCTTTGCACTTCAAAAATAGTCCAACAAAAGTTCTTCTCAGAAAGAGGTATATTAACAGAGGTAGAGTAACAAAACAGGAGGCAAAAACAAAATAACTCCACGAGGGGAGAAAAACAAACTAAAGATAACTTAGAAAAGCTTACTTGGAAAGACACGGTGGGACAAAAGCAGGAGACACATAGCCAGGACTCAAAAACCAAGTGAGGAACAGGGGAAAAAACACAGCTAAAATACTCTAGGTGAAACAGGCACAGGTGACCTGGATCAAGCTAATAAGGACACACGAGGAAGAACTAAGGCAGAGGGGAACACAGATGACCTCTAGAGGCCCGGAGACAAACAGGAGGCAGGAAGCTGACAGGACCCCCTCCTCTAGGAACGACTCCTGACGTTCCTTCCCAGAACACCCTGGCCTCAGGGTGCGAAACTCTCGGATCAAACCTGGGTCCAGGATGTCCTTGGCTGGAACCCAGGAGCGCTCCTCTGGCCCGTAGCCCTCCCAGTCCACCAGATACTGCAGAGAGTTCTGGACCCTCCGGAGTCCAGTATCCGGCGGACTGTGTAGGCTGGCTGGCCGTCAATGATCCTGGGAGGTGGCGGGGGTCTGCGTGGGGGGGGCAAAGGGAGAAGACAAGACAGGTTTAAGTAGTGAAACATGGAAAGTGGGGTTAATTCTAAGGGAGCGAGGGAGAACCAAACGATACGAAACAGGGTTAACCTTTCTTGCTATGCGGAAAGGGCCGATGTATTTCTGGGAAAGCTTCTTGGATTCGACCCGGAGGGGGCAGGTTCTTAGTGGCCAACCAAACTCTCTGACCAGCTCGGAAACTAGGGGCCGTCCGGCGGCGGCGATTAGCCTGACTTTGGTATCTCTGGGAGGTCCGAAGGAGGGTTACGCCTGGCCCCCCCCCCCCCCCCCCCTTCTTCCAGGTCCGCCTACAGCGTTGGACAAAGCGCTGGGCCGAGGGAACACCAACTTGCGCCTCTTCCTCTGGAAATAATGGAGGGGTGTAACCGAACTGGCATTCGAAGGGGGACAATCCGGTGGCTTGAGGGACTGGAGGGTGTTGTGGGCATATTCAGCCCAAATGATATAGGTGGCCCAAGACGTGGGATTACTGGCCGCCATACACCGCAGGATGGTCTCCAGATCCTGATTAATCCGTTCCGTTTGGCCATTAGACTCTGGATGGAACCCCGACGATAGGCTGGCTGTGGCCCCAATAAGCCTGCAGAAGGCCCCCCAAAACCGGGACGAGAATTGGGGACCTCGGTCGGAGACCACGTCCAGGGGAATACCAAATATCCGGAAGACATGGTTCATGAGGAGCTCAGCAGTCTCCTTAGCCGAGGGCAGCTTGGGCAGGGGAATAAACCGGGCAGCCTTAGAGAACCGGTCTACCACCACTAAGATGACGGTGTTGCCCTGGGATGGAGGAAGTCCCGTAACAAAGTCCAGAGAAAGGTGTGACCATGGCCTTCGAGGAACAGGTAAGGGATGGAGCAGTCCCTGGGGTCGCTGGCGTGTCGACTTTCCCTGGTTGCACACAGGGCAGGCCTCAACATAGACCTGCACGTCCTTCTTGATGGACGGCCACCAAAACCGCCGTCGGAGGAATTCCAGTGTGCGAGCACTGCCTGGATGGCATGTCAAGGCGACTCATGACCCCACTGCAAGACGCGGGCCCGAACAGAGAGAGGAACGTACAGGCGACCGGCAGGACCACCGCCTGGATCGGGCTCATGGACAAGGGCCTCTCGTACCCCTCTTTCAAGTTCCCACTGAAGAGGTGCGACGATCCTAGACCCTCGGAATAATCGATGCCAAGGGCTTCTCTTGTACCTCGGGAGAATAGGCTCGAGACAGGGCATCCGGCTTGACGTTCTTGGTGCCAGGTCGGTAAGACAGGAGGAACTGGAATCGATTAAAGAAAAGGACCATCGTGCTTGCCGAGGGTTCATCCGCTTAGCCCTGTTGGAGATATTCCAGGTTTCTTGTGGTCTGTGAGAACCTGGAAAGGATGCTGAGCCCCCTCAAGCCAATGGCGCCACTCTTCCAAGGCCAGCTTAACCGCAAGCAACTCTCGATCCCCCACGTGGTAGTTGCGCTCGGCCTCAGACAGGCGGCGAGACATGAAGGCACAAGGGTGTAATCTCCCATCCTCACCCCTCTGTGACAGGACGGCTCCCACCCCCACCTCTGAGGCGTCCACCTCCACCACGAAAGGTCCTTTCTGGGTCAGGGATCACCAGAATCGGAGCAGAAGTGAAGCGGCGCTTGAGATCCTCGAAGGCCCCTGCTGCTTCCGGACCCCAGTGAATCTTGGTCCCTCCTCCCTTGGTAAGCGTCGTCAAAGGGGCTACCACAGAGCTGAAATTCTTAATGAACTTCCGATAGAAGTTAGAAAAGCCAATGAACCGTTGAACCTCCTTGACCGTGGCAGGTGTGGGGCCAGCTGTGGACCGCTTTGACCTTCTTGGGATCCATCTCTAGGTGGCCGGGGAGTGACAATAAACCCGAGAAAACTGAGTCTGAGAAACATGAAACTCACACTTCTCAGGTTTAACGTAGAGGTGATTGTCAAGGAGCCTCTGGAGAACCCTGCTAACATGCCCCTCATGCTCCTTCAGTGACCTCGAGAAGATGAGGATATCGTCCAGGTACACGAAGACGAACAGATTAAGCATATCCCGGAGAACATCATTAATCAGGGCTTGGAATACTGCGGGGGCATTGGTGAGCCCGAACGGCATCACCCGATATTCATAGTGCCCCGTGGGCGTGTTGAACGCCGTCTTCCATTCGTCCCCTTGCCGGATCCGCACGAGATGGTAAGCATAGCGGAGATCCAGTTTAGTAAAAATGGAAGCCCCTTGAAGCAGCTCAAAAGCAGTGGCCATGAGAGGAAGGGGGTATCGATTCCGAACCGTGATCTTGTTGAGTCCCCGGTAATCAACACAAGGCCTAAGACCCCCGTCTTTCTTTTCAACAAAAAGAAGCCCGCCCCAGCCGGGGAAGTAGAGGCACAGATGAGGCCGGCTGCCAAGGACTCCTTAATGTAGGTGTCCATAGCTGCTTGCTCGGGGGAGGATAAGGAAAAGATCCGACCTCTAGGAGGGCAGCAACCAGGGAGTAGATCAATGGCACAGTCATACGTGCGATGAGGCGGTAAGGAAGTAGCCAGGGCCTTGCTGAACACTGCCTTGAACCGATGGTAAACACTGGGGACTCGGGAGACGTCAACAGACTCTTGAAACTGGGTACTAGGGGCTGAGGGACTCTGAAGCATGCAGGTGAGTTGGCAAGTGGAACCCCAGTTTAGAATGGTGCCAGTAGGCCAGTCGATCTGGGGATTATGTCTGCATAGCCAAGGGTGACCCAGGATAATAGGATACTCGGGAGAGTCAATGAGATAGAAGGTCTCCTCCCTGCTGGTGTTGAGAGATAGTAAGTCGCAGGACTGAGTCGCCTCAGTAACCTTTCCTGGTTCCAGAGGTCTGCCATCTAAGGCTGTAACTGCCTGGGGTTGAGGAAGTAATTGGGTAGGGATCTTGAGTTCCTTAGCCAAGGTTACATCCATGAAATCACCTGCGGCACCGGAATCGATCATAGCCTGGACCCGATGCTGGTGGCCCTCCCAGGACAGAGTGGCTGGAATAGCTAGGACAGCGTTAGTAGGAGGAGCTCTAATTTTCCCCATCACAACCTCCTGTAGCTGGGCGGGGACAGGCGTTTCCCGAAAGCTCGGGGCAAGTGGAGCGGAAGTGGCCGGCAACCCCGCAGTAGAGGCACCGACGCTCCCTCATGCGACGTTCCCTTTCGTTGGGAGAAAGCCTGGAACGGCCTAACTGCATGCTCTCTCTCCGGGGAATCCTGGAGCAGTTCAGGAGCCGGGGAAGCTCTGAATGACGGAGTCCTAACAGGAGAAACAGAGCTGCTCAGAGGAACCTGGGACTGAGACACCTGGCGGCGAGCCGTTCTCCGCTCTCTTAGACGATTGTCCAGGCGGATGGCCAAGGCTATGAGGGACTCGAGATCTCCAGCTGGTTCTCGGGTGGCTAACTCATCTTGAAGGGGCTCAGATAACCCTCCCTGAAAACAGATCCTCAGCGCTTCATCATTCCATCCGCTCCTTGCTGCTATGGTCCGGAATTCAATGTCAAAATCTGCCGTGCTTTGGGGACCCTGACGGAGAGACAGTAGGCGCTGGAAAGATGCCTCATGTCGAGTGATCACCGCCAACAGGTCCTGGGAACTGAGTGTTTCTGGGTCCATGATTGACTTGGTTTTTCTGTCACAAGCTGGGCTAGAACTCCGGTCTCAGATGTGGGGAGCTGGGGGTTCTACCCCTTAGCCACAGAGGAGGTATAGTTGGACCCAAATGAAACACCCAAGGCAATACTCCAGGTAAGTAGATTTAATGTAACAAAAAGGTTCTTTGCACTTCAAAAATAGTCCAACAAAAGTTCTTCTCAGAAAGAGGTATATTAACAGAGGTAGAGTAACAAAACAGGAGGCAAAACAAAATAACTCCACGAGGGGAGAAAAACAAACTAAAGATAACTTAGAAAAGCTTACTTGGAAAGACACGGTGGGACAAAGCAGGAGACACATAGCCAGGACTTCAAAAACCAAGTGAGGAACAGGGGAAAAAAACACAGCTAAAATACTCTAGGTGAAACAAGGCACAGGTGACCTGGATCAAGCTAATAAGGACACACGAGGAAGAACTAAGGCAGAGGGGAACACAGATGACCTCTAGAGGCCCGGAGACAAACAGGAGGCAGGAAGCTGACAGGGTCATTGTCCTGTTGAAAAACAAAATGATTGTCCCACTAAGCCCAAACCAGATGGGATGGCGTATCGCTGCAGAATGCTGTGGTAGCCATGCTGGTTAAGTGTGCCTTGAATTCTAAATAAATCACAGACAGTGTCACCAGCAAAGCACCCCCACACCATCCTCCTCCATGCTTCACGGTGGGAAGTACATAATCTCCAATTTGGACAATTTGGACCACCGGTCTAATGTCCGTTGCTCGTGTTTCTTGGCCCAAACAAGTCTCTTCTTCTTATTGGTGTCCTTTAGTAGTGGTTTCTTTGCAGCAATTCAACCATGAAGGCCTGATTCACACAGTCTCCTCTGAACAGTTGATGTTGAGATGTGTCTGTTACTTGAACTCTGTGAAGCATTTATTTGGGCTGCAATTTCTGAGGCTGGTAACTCTAATGAACTTATCCTCTGCATCAGAGGTAACTCTGGGTCTTCACGTCCTCATGAGAGCCAGTTTCATCATAGCGCTTGATGGTTTTTGCGACTGCACTTAAAGAAACTTGAAATGTTCCATATTGACTGACCTTCATGTCTTAAAGTAATGATGGACTGTCGTTCTCTTTGCTTATTTGAGTTGTCTTGCCATAATATGGACTTGGTATTTACCAAATAGGGCTATCCTCTGTATAACCCCCCTACCTTGTCACAACACAACTGATTGGCTCAAAACGCATTAAGAAGGAAAGAAATTCCACAAATTAACTTTTAAGAAGGCACACCTGTTAATTGAAATGCATTCCAGGTGACTACCTCATGAAGCTGGTTGAGAGAATGCCAAGAGTGTGCAATGCTGTCATTAAGGCAAAGGGTGGCTATTTGAAGAATCTCAAATATAAAAATATATTTTCATTTGTTTAAACACTTTTTTGGTTACTATGTGATTCCATATGTGTTATTTAATAGTTTTGATGTCTTCACTATTATTCTACAATGTAGAAAATAGTAAATTAAAGAAAAACCCTTGAATGAGTAGGTGTTCTAAAACTTTTTGACCGGTAGTGTATGTTTCACAAGTTTGGATAGTACAGTACAGTACTGTATAGTGAGTAGAGCACAGTAGAGTAATACAGTACAATACAGTACAGTACAGTACTATACAGTACAGAACAGTATTGTACAGTGAGTAGAGCACAGTAGAGTAATACAGTACAATACAGTACAGTACAGTACAATACAGTACAGTACAGTAAAGAAAAAGTAGAGAATAGTACAGTAGAGTAGAGTAAAAGTATATTATACTGTACTCTACTGTAGTGAACTATACTCTACTTTACTGTACTGTACTGTACTCTATTCTATTCTACTGTACCACACTCTATCCTACCCTACTTCTACTCTGCTCTGCTATATTGTACTGCACTGTACTCTACTGTGCCATGCTGTGCTGCGCTGTGATGTTCAAACTTGTGAAACATGAGGAGAATAACATTAATATCCATAATTATGCATTTATGTGTAGTACAGATCAGGGACTCATGATATAATTCCGTTACCATAATTCCGTTACCGTGTGTAAATCCACTTCACTTACTGTAGTTCAATAACCAAAAGAGATTTATTCAAAGTCAAGGTGCAATGTCATAGCTAACACCCCATTTTTCTGCAGACATCTTTGAATCTTAATTCGGAGCAGATATTTAATAGTTTTTGGAAAACTTGGTCGCATAAAAACCTGAGGGATATTTTACCGTAATTTCATTACCAAAGTTTGATTCTTCCACTAAATTAGTTTTTGTACATTTTTCAGTGGAAATTGTTAAAAGTAGTCCTTGTGCATAGGGTTGTCTGGTTTATTAAACTTTGAAATCAACGGTTTTGGTTTGGCATACATTTTAAAGTGAAACAACTTAGTCAAAGCGTAATTCCGATACCGTGGACTTGCCCCTCTACCACTGCTGCTGATGAGATGGATTTGCAGTGGCTGGGAAGAATAGTCTACAGTGGGGCCCTCTTACTACAACAGAGGGCTTCTGTTTCAGTGTTGTGGTTGGTGGTTTGAGGGCCACACTCATAACTCTGTGGCTGTGAGAAGGCTGGGCAGAGCCTCCTAAGTAGGTTGCTTTGCCGTGTGTCACGAGTATTTAGTGGAGTGAGCAGAGCCAGGGAGAGACCAGCCTGACCTCTCACCTCTCATCATTGGGGAGGAGGTAAAGAGATACCCCCTTCTATTCTAGGAATGGGGAGTGATGAAGGCACTGCTGACACACACACGTGTGCACACGCACACACATACACACATTTACTGTATATAGTATTCACTAGGGTGAATGGCGGGAACCCGGTTACCAAGATTTACCGGGATTTACCGCCCAAAACCACTCCCTTTTCCCAGGATAAATAATTGCGAAAAATTATAATAAATTATTTATATGAACAGCATGACGTGAAATGGAACTGTTAAATTAAATGCGATGTCTAAATCTGTCTTCTCTATGGCCTCTGCATGATGAATCATCAACGCTCAGGGTGGGGACAGACAGCCCATCTCAGTATGGAGCACAGTTCACAATGCATGTAGACCTCATGGTAGCTTTTTTTCTTGTGACAGGTAGGCCTGCATTTGCTGCAGCATAATCTATGCTACAGTAACATAAAGACCGAATGCGCGTCTAATTGACCGATCTCCGTCTGGCTTTCGGGAGGTCACCTCATTTTTTAATTGTAAAGATGTTTTATTTATTATTGCAGCTGCAGAGTTTTAATACAGCCTATCACTCGAATATCATTGCTTTAAATCAGTGCACGCGCGAGCACTCACTCACAGTCTTTCTCTCTCTCCATCAACTCCATTCAAATTGCATCCAAAATAGATAATCCTGTTCTAGATTGATATATAGCAGTATATATATACTGTATGTACTAGCCTACCTCTTTCAGGTAATACATTCAATGCAGTATTCGCCTTATATTTAGCTAATTAATGATGGGTTATGCATAATAAGCTTCTAACTTACAGTGCATTTGGAAAGTATTCAGACATTTTGTTATGTTACAGCCTTATTGCAAAATCGATTAAATAAATAGAAATCCTCATCAATCTACATACAATACCCCATAATGACAAAGTGAAAACAGGTTTTTAATAATGTTTTGCAAATGTATTAAAAATTAAAACAGAAATACCTTATTTACATAAGAATTCAGACCCTTTGCTATGAGACTCAAAATTGAGCTCAGGTGCATCCTGTTTCCATTGATCATCATTGAGATGTTTCTACAACTTGATTGGAGTCCACCTGTGGTAAATTCAATTGATTGGACATGATTTGGAAAGGCACACACCTGTCTATATAAGGTCCCACAGTTGACAGTGGATGTCAGAGCAAAAACCAAGCCATGAGGTCGAAGGAATTGTCCGTAGAGCTCCGAGACAGGACTGGAACAGATCTGGGGAAGGGTACCAAAACATTTCTGCAGCATTGAAGGTCCCCAGGAACACAGTGGCCTCCATCATTCTTAAATGGAAGAAGTTTGGATCCACCAAGACTCTTCCTAGAGCTGGCCACCTGGCCAAACTGAGCAATCGTGGAGAAGGGCCTTGGTCAGGGAGGTGACCAAGAACCCGATGGTCACTCTGACAGAGCTTCAGAGTTCCTTTGTGCAGATGGGAGAACCTTCCAGAAGGACAACCATCTCTGCAGCACTCCACCAATCAGGCCTTTATAGTAGAGTGGCCAGATGGAAGCCACTCCTCAATAAAAGGCACATGACAGCCCGCTTGGAGTTTGCCAAAAGGCACCTAAAGGACTCTCAGACCATGAGAAACAAGATTCTCTGGTTTGACGAAACCAAGATTGAAATCTTTGGCCTGAATGCCAAGCATCACGTCTGGGGGAAACCTGGCACCATCCCTACGGTAAAGCATGGTGGTGGCAGCATCATGCTGTGGGGATGTTTTTCATCGGCAGGGACTTGGAAACTGGTCAAAATTGAAGGAATGATGGATGGTGCTAAATACAGGGAAATTCTTGAGGGAAACCTGTTTCAGTCTTCCAGAGATTTGAGACTGGGACGGAGGTTCACCTTCCAGCAGGACAATGACCCTAAGCATACTGCTAAAGCAACACTCGAGTGGTTTAAGGGGAAACATTTAAATGTCTTGGAATGGCCTAGTCAAAGTCCAGACCTCAATCCAATTGAAAATCTGTGGTATGACTTAAAGATTGCTGTACAGTCGTGGTCAAAAGTTTGCTGCTTCAGTGTTTTTAGATATTTTTGTAAACTGAAATATAATTACAAGCATTCCATAAGTGTCAAAGGCTTTTATTGACAATTACATTAAGTTTATGCAAAGAGTCAATATTTGCAGTGTTGACACTTCTTTTTCAAGACCTCTGCAAACCGCCCTGGCATGCTGTCAATTAACTTCTGGGCCACATCCTGACTGATGGCAGCCCATTCTTGCATAATCAATGCTTGAAGTTTGTCAGAATTTGTGGGTTTTTGTTTGTCCACCCGCCTCTTGAGGATTGACCACAAGTTCTCAATGGGATTAAGGTCTGGGGAGTTTCCTGGCCATGGACCCAAAATGTGGATGTTTTGTTCCCCGAGCCACTTAGTTATCACTTTTGCCTTATGGCAAGGTGCTCCATCATGCTGGAAAAGGCATTGTTCGTCACCAAACTGTTCTTGGATGGTTGGGAGAAGTTGCTCTCGGAGGATGTGTTTGGTACCATTCTTTATTCATGGCTGTGTTCTTAGGCAAATTGTGAGTGAGCCCACTCCCTTGGCTGAGAAGCAACCCCACACATGAATGGTCTCAGGATGCTTTACTGTTGGCATGACACAGGACTGATGGTAGCGCTCACCTTTCTGGATGCCCCAAACAATCGGAAAGGGGATTCATCAGAGAAAATGACTTTACCCCAGTCCTCAGCAGTCCAATCCCTGTACCTTTTGCAGAATATCAGTCTGTCCCTGATGTTTTTCCTGGAGAGAAGTGGCTTCCTTGCTGCCCTACTTGACACCAGGCCATCCTCCAAAAGTCTTCGTCTCACTGTGCGTGCAGATGCACTCACACCTACCTGCTGCCATTCCTGAGCAAGCTCTGCACTGGTGGTGCCCCGATCCCGCAGCTGAATCAACTTTAGGTGACGGTCCTGGCGCTTGCTGGACTTTCTTGGGCACCCTGAAGCCTTCTAAACAACAATTGAACCTCTCTCCTTGAAGTTCTTGATGATCCGATAAATGGTTGAGTTAGGTGCAATCTTACTAGCAGCAATACCCTTGCCTGTGAAGCCCTTTTTGTGCAAAGCAATGATGACGACACGAGTTTCCTTGCAGGTAACCATGGTTAACAGAGGAAGAACAATTAATTCAAGCACCACCTTCCTTTTAAAGGTTCCAGTCTGTTATTTTTAACTCAATCAGCATGACAGAGTGATCTCCAGCCTTGTCCTCGCTTAGAATAGTTATGCACGCTCAAGTTTTCTGTTTTCTTTTGGTCTTATATTTCTTGTTTTTTTTTCACAATATTAATTTTTTGCATCTTCAAAGTGGTAGGCATGTTGTGTAAATCAAAATGATACAAACCCCCAAAAATCCATTTTAATTCCAGGTTGTAAGGCAACAAAATAGGAAAAATGCCAAGGGGGGTGAATACTTTCGCAAGCCACTGTTCTAATAGACTATTCGAAAGAGGGACACAAGCTCTTGTTTGCTGAATATTAAATACAGCAGCCAATAGAACTCACGGGTAGTTTTGAAAGAAAAGCGAACGTGCGATGGCGGTAGGCTATACCAGTTATTTATTCAGACCACAACCATTCAATCTTCGTGAAGAGTGAAAGTGAAAGCCTTCTGCATCTAATTCTAGTCCTATATTGTTCAAGGATTTCATTAGAATGTTGGGCAACTAAACTTATTTCATTTAACTGTTGAAACGAGGAAGGAATGAAGCAAAAATAGAGAGAGAAAGAGGAGGTAAGCTAATAACATTAGGGGAAATATTAATGAAAGGTATATATGCGTCAGCCTACTAAATTATACAAATAGGCCCTATTATATTTCAAAATTAAAATCAAATTCACTAGCCTATATTTGTAACGTTGTAGGCTGCATGTGCTGCACCAGAATAGCATGTTCTCTCCCTGCTCTTTATCATGGTTTGAACGATGTGCGTAATTCCAGTCCATATAATACAGTATAATACAATACAGTACAGTAATACAGTTCACACTCAAAAGATTAGCCTACTGGAGCTAGTTTAATTTATATAACCCAAGAGAGCGTATAGCTATTTACATTAAATTTAAATTTTTAAATTAAAATTTTTAGTCATTTAGCAGACGCTCTTATCCAGAGCGACTTACATGAGCAATTAGGGTTAAGTGCCTTGCTCAAAGGCACATCAACAGATTTTTTCACTTAGTCGGCTCTGGGATTAGAACCAGTGACCTTTCGGTTACTGGCACAACGCTCTTACCCACTAGGCTACCTGCCGCCCTACATCTATGGGCTTTTATGTTTTCCTAACGTGCGTAATGTGCAGTAGCCTATATCATATATGTATTGGATAACTGGCAACAATCATTTGGGATTCTTTCGGGCTTGGCTCATTAAATGTCTTTAATGTAGAGCTCATAAAATGTATTTAATGTGTATCTGCCCCTTTCCCTTTCCTTTCCCTTTTTAATGACCATCAGGCTCATAGGCCTGTTTAATATGCTTAATATGCTTGTGAATGACACTTCCGGTTTTGGTGGGGAAATACCGGGTTACCCAGGTAAAGAAATTTGATTTATCGCTTGGGATGGAACATTTGTAAAATACCAGGATAATATTCAACCCTAGTATTCACTCACAGAAACACATTTACTGTACAGAGTATTCACTCACATACACAGACACATTCACATTCAATAAAGCACTCACACATCAAACATGCTTTCTCTCTCTTACTCACTCTCTCATAACACAGACATGCACATGTATTCACATATGAAAACAGAATGGCTTATTTAAGAAGCTTGGGTGGTGGAAAGAGGTGGCTATTTACAAGGATATCACATTCTGTTTATTTATACTGTGCAGGGGGCCTGTGGATGGGCTATGATATGAGCCGTGTGCCGAATGACTGTTCCTCCTGTCTCTCACCTTCACCCTGCGGCCCTCCTTTCTATTCCCAAGCACTGTGGCCTGCCTCGAGCCCCAGTGAGGACTGAGATCCCAGCACATAGACTGCCAATCAGACAGGAAGAGCCTTGGCCTATACTTTCAACCTCAAACCCACCTGATCTCCCACTGAGCTCTCAGATGAAACATCAACAGAGAAACCTGCTCTCCTGTGACCTGACCCATCCTAGAGGACTTTTGCGCTTCCCTCATACATGTCCCGGCTCTCATTAGACCACCAGTGTAAATATTAGCTCTTTTATGCAGGGTTTAACTTTGCCACCTGGGTTAATTTTTTTATTTAATGGTTGGGATTCCCCCTCCAGTCCCAGTGGTATGCATTCACAGTTGCATGTGAAAATGGCCTTTTAATAGGCAGCCATTGGGTTGCGGTAGTGGAGTGCGCTCTCCTCCCTAGCAATAGACTTCCTACTGTAACGAGTAAATTGACGTGCCCATATGACGGATTTGTCCCTCTACTCAGGTTTCCTAGCGCATTGTGATTGTTGGAAGCCTAGTAATCTCCTCCTGGTGTTCCTAAACAATAATTATTCTTGGAAAGGCCACGGCCTCTCTGGCCTTGAAAATGTATCAGTCCATGCCTTGGTAAACGATGAAGAAAAGGCCTCTCTCCATTTCATTTCCCCTCAACTTAAATGCAGATTATCTGCTTGTACCCTGCCAAGGTTTCATGTGTACAAAGAAGTTGAATTTTTTGCGTTAGATGTGGTTCAAGACCGACTCAAGAGGATTATTAGGGGATTCTCATATTCAATGTGATGAATCTTAGACAGAAATGCTTTTCATTTTATTTGCGTTCCCCCATTGTAATGAATTTAAAGGAGTCATTCCTCCCTCAGAAAATCCTAGTTTCTTGATATAGAGTACTTTTTCAGGGTATTTTCACAGTTTGTGTGAAAAATGTATGCACTCACTCACTGTAAAGTCGCTCATGGATAAGAGGTGTCTGCTAAATGACTACAATGTAAATGTAAAGGTGTGGAGGCCATTTAACAATGTAAAAGCTATTTCAGATGACTTATTTGGCAGCTCCTTTCATTTAGCATTTTTTTCTTCGAATTGATGTGTTTGTAAAGACGATAAATGATCCATCAGATCACCTATGTTGTGCATTGATAACACAGAGAATTCCTTGGTGATTTTTTTTTTTTCATTTCAGGCAATCTCCCTGCTATCTATTAGGGGGCGTTTCCATTCCCTAGGAAGAAGAAGAGATCAATGCTTATCTTTAATTAAAGTCCATACTGCATGATCAGATTCAGAGCACATGACCCCATGTGACTGTAGTCAAGCTCTGGCATTTACACCCTCAGTTAGATGGGCCCACTGGTATTAATTGACCTATTTGGAAAGATAAAATGATGTGAAATATGCCTCTAACCAGCCCTTGGTCAAGCATATACCCCCCTCTCCATTTGGAGTTAAAATAGTTAGACCTATGGGATTGCCAGTCTTTTCCCGAAGCTAAGCAGCTGGCCAAACAGAGTATCATTAGATCTATTCAGATTGACTTTTTTATTTTACATCCATGCTCACCCGAAGAGCTGCTGAAAATAGATTTACTGCCTATTTTCACCACACTTCAAAAAAATGGATCAACGCAAAGCACAAAAGGCCCATGCTGGCTAGAGGTCACAATGCATGGAACCTCAAAGAGTTGTCACCAAAAGAAGAAAGAAACTTGAGTCAGTATAAAAATCGATTTGGATAGCCATATATGCTGTCTTATTGCGTCTCCTATTGCTCCAAAGGGACGTTGGACAATACAGCAGTTAGCCCTCCTTGATGCACTCTTTGGCTGCAACAAAAAGGCACCTCCCTTCTAAATGACTTGTTAATCATCTAGTAGAGGTGGACCATCATTGTTGAACCGTCCTAATCGAGTTTGAGAGTTTTACAAGTTCATCTGTCTGCTCTTGATTGACAGTGAGTGGTTGGTCACTCTGTTTGACAACCACATGAGTCAACTGTTTCCTTATCTTACTGCTCTGGCAAGCTGTGTCATACACAACAGACAGAAGTCAATAGCAACTCACAAAGGCTGCAGTGTGCCCACTACAGTGGGGGGACCAGACGGGGATAGACCCGGAGGACTCCGCTTCACGGGGGGTGATGCAGCTTTCAGCTTCAGTTTAGGGAATACGTTTCCCTCTGTTCTATCCCCAATGCCAGACTCTGTCCTAATCAATGCCTCACATCTTTAATGGCTCTCTAGTCCTCTGTATGGTGCAGTCTTACCGCAAAAGGGACGAGTTCAGGAGGTCAAATGTTATTTGATAGTGCTTGTTTAGAATTTGCTGAGTATATACTGAAATGTAAAACGACCTCCCACAAGTGATACTGGTGTTTTAATACAGACTTACCATCGCTGGATATCGAAGTTGGCATTGATTTATTGAAACAATATACTTTCCAAACTTCAGGTACACAAAAGGGATGGTCTCCTGTGTATTTGAATCCGTACAGCACGCCAGACACAAATAAGTTTCCCTGCATGGTGTCTTAATTGATCATTTTTGTGGAGGGGCGATGTTCTTGAAGCAGTCCTGTCCCAAGTGCTGAAACTATTTAAGGTTCTCTAGCTTAGCTTGTGGTTTGGTTCTAGAACTACAACCCATTGTTCTCCTTTTTTTAAGTCTGTATGCTGTAGAAAATGTATGAGAAGTAAGCATCCATTTGGTTGGGTGGCTTGTCCCTGTCTCCAGAATCCTGTCAGTAGGTGAATCAGACAAACATTGGTGGTGTTGTGGTAAGGCAGGGTAGACGGAGGGCGGAGAACAGGTATCCCTCACCACGCACAGCGAGAGAGAGGCCGTGGAGCCGAGACCACCATTCCCCTCTATCAGGGGATAACACTACAAATCTCTGCTTTGATGGATGTCGTCTGCTGAGAAGCTCGCAACCTGCCAACGGGCCTCCGCACTCGTTCCACACCAGCATTGCCTCACTCCATCAAGTCTTTCATGTGCAGGAAAACCACATCGCTAGGAGAGAAAAAATGGCAAGCACCCAGCAGTCCCTCTCCCTAAGGGAAAAATAATTTCTCTGCAAATTGTTGAAACTTGATTTGTTTTCAGTCTTTTACACCCCAGTTTTGATGATGTCTCAAGGCCAAGAATCCCTCCGTGTCCTTGGGATGGTGAAGTTAGTGAGTTCAGGGGGAACTTTACTACGAAACAGAGCCCCTCGTAAACTTTCTTTACAGTAAGTTAGGACATTTATTCATGTGTCCCGGGACAAAAAACAAACCCTTTATTGTAAAAAAGTTCCCCGCCGTTTTTTTAAAATTTTCTTAGTTTTCACAGTTGTTTTTTTTCCTTTTTCTACTTGAGCCCAACTGAACTTGGCTAGCCAGCCTTTAATTTAGTTTGGTCCCTTTTTAAATTTGGGAAAGATACAAAGAACCTTTTACAAAAAAATGTGTTAGAGGATTTAAAGGGGAAATTGGTGGGGGGGTATGCTGAAGGGCCCTTTCGGGCCCCTTCAATTTGGGATGTCCCCCTAACATTTAAAACCCGATAAGCAGCTGTTTAACTGTGTAAACACCTAAAACGAAAAAAATTTTTTAATGGTTTTTTTTCAAAATTTGGGTTTCTTTTCTGTGCCTCTTTTTTAAATTTAAACCCGTTTTAAAACGGCTCAACTTTTATATACCAAAAAAAAAATTGATAAGTGCTTTTTTCGGGAAAACGACTAAGGCGACCTTGTCAGGCCCCCAAACTTTTAAAAAAAATTTCAAAAGAGCTAATTTATAGTTGGAGAAAGGTTAAAGGGGAAGACGCACTTTTTTGCTAAAATCAAAAGGGGCCAAAAAGGGGGCATGGGGAAGAGCTTAACAACATAGCTCCCAAATTTTTTACGCAATGTTCCCCTTTACATTTAAATCGGGGGAAAGAAAACCCCCGGGTTTTTTTTGCTGGAAAAATAAACTTAAAAAGGTTTTTTTTGGGGGTATGGTTTAGGGTAACCAGGGTGGCAAAAAAACTTGGGTTTGGGTTTGGTGGGCCCCTAAAAAAATCTTTTCCACAGAACCCAAATTAATTTTTGACAAGCTCAAAGTTTTTTAGGGTGGGGATGTTAGCCAAAGTTCAAAATTTTAAACCCCATAGTCTGTCCCTTTCACCCCCCCTGAACTCCAAAAAACCAAACCCAGTCCCAAAAAGACCCTTTGAAAAACAAATACAGGGGTTTCCAATTTCGCATGGAAAATAAAAAAGAAATCTCCTATGTCTGTGCTGGTGGGTTGGTTTTTGCCCGGGTTTCCCCCAATAAAAGGGGGGAAAATTTCCCGTCACTTTTTGTCTGCCCCTCCAAGCAGGGGTGTAAAGTAACCGGGGGGGCCCGGAATATTTTCCCTTTTTTGTTTCCCAAAAACATTGCCCTCGACCCGGCATTAAAAGCATGGGAGAAAGCTGCAGATTAGACCACCCGCAAGGGGATTTCTAAAAAGAGACGGGAAAAAAAGACAAAATGAGGGCTGTTTTGAAAAAACCCCTCTAGTCCCTCCTCTTTTCCCAAATTTAATTCAGTTTCCCCTTTTTCACCCTCTCGCTTTTTCTTTTTTATTTTGAATCTGTCTGGCCTGGGGCCTTCTTTTGGGCTTTTTCTCCCCACCATAACCTATTTTTCCCCCCAACCCCCTTTCTGTCCTCTTTTTAGATTCTTTTGGGGTCTTGAAAATCTTTTTTGTCCTTTCATCTCGTGTAAAAATCCTCCCTTTATTTTTGGCCCTAAAATGCATTTGGGGCCCCCATCAAAAAACACTCCCACAACAAAGCTTTCCCTTCTACTGTTGCCAATTTGGAGAAGACGGTTTCAAAACCTTTAGTTTTGCTCCTACGTAAAACCAAACCCTTAAATTTTAGCTAATCCCCCAAGATACAGTTTACAAGCATACCCAATTTGTAAAATTTTAAAAGGGCCCATAATTTAAATTTTTAAAGGGAGGAAGTAAATGTAAAGAGCCCTTTAAGTGTTTGGTTTCTTTCCCCCAAGGGGCCTAAAGGGAATTCAGATAAATTTAATTACCCCCAATAAAAAGGCATCACATTTGAAACCCATAAAAAAGTTAAAACAGAAAAAAGGAATAAATAAAAAACCACTATGGGATACTGGAGCCCGTGGCCCATGCCTTTGCATTTTACAAAATTTAGAGGCTTTTTTTTTTACAATTCACGGTCTAGTAGCAAAGAACCCAAATATTGGGTTTTTTGTGCAGTCTACCTCCCACGACCCGTATTTGGGACCAAAAAGAAAAAAAGACGCAGAAGTTAAACCCTACTCACCCAGTAAGTGAAAGGGTGGTGGCGTGGGGATGAAAGCAGGCACATGAGAAGCCGTCCCAAAGTGTCAGTGCTGCTGTTCACCCCCTGATGCCCCCCCCAACACCCCACCACCACCCTCCACCCCTTAGGATGAAACAAAATATGAAACCCACCCAGATTCCTTGAAGTCCCCATTGTTTGATAGTCTTTTGCGTGGGCATTAGAGAGAGGGGGGAATAAAAAGGGAGAGAGTGAAAGAGAGGAGTTTACTTTGTGGGATTGACAATGGCATTTGTCAACACATTATCCTCTTTTTTTTTCTTTCTTCCTTATACAATTTCTGTTGTCTGTTGTGAAAGTGATGAGGCTACATGACACACATGGTGGTTGTGGTGGCGGGTCCAATTAGCACAGAGCGAGTGAGTAGAATGATCACAAAGGGGCCCAACAGTCAAGGTCAAGCCCACAGCCACGGAGGGCCCTGGAGAGACAACTTCTTTGTGTGTGTGTGGTGTGGTGTGTGTGTGTGTTGGGGTGTGTGTGTGTGTGTGTGTGTGTGTGTGTGTGTGTGTGTGTGTGTGTGGAGGACTAATAATTCTGACGAGTCTGTCACAAGTGTGTTTTTTTTTATGTTAGATGTGTATACAGTACTTATTGCAGTAGCTTGAGGGAGGGTTCTAGCTAGCTTTTGTTCAAATGACATTTTAATTACAGTGAGGGAAAAAAGTTTTGATCCCCCGCTGATTTTGTACGTTTGCCCACTGACAAAGAAATGATCAGCCTAAAATTTTAATGGTAGGTTTATTTGAACTGTGAAAGACAGAATAAACAAAAAAATCCAGAAAAACGCATGTCAAAAAAGTTATAAATTGATTTGCATTTTAATGAGGGAAAATATTTGACCCCCTCTCAAATTTGAAAGATTTTTTGGCTCCCAGTTGTTTTTTTATTACAGTAACGAGCTGAATCTTAAAGGGAGTGCCTCCTAATCTCAGCTTGTTTCCTGTATTTTTATTTATGTATTTATTTCACCTTTATTTAACCAGGTAAACCAGTTGAGAACAAGTTCTCATTTACCAAACTGCGACCTGGCCAAGATAAAGCAAAGCATGCGATAAAAACAACAACACGAGTTACATAGGGGGTTTAAAACAAAAAAAAGGTAAAAAATACAACAGAAAAAATATATACAGTGTGTGAAAATGTAGCTTTTTTATGAGGAAAGGGAAATAAATGGCTATAGTGCAAAATAATTAAAATTTTTTAAACCCCCTGGAATGATGATGTGCAAAAAGATGTTTTGCAAATAGAGAAAACTGGGGTTTCCCAAATGAGCAAAAAAAAATAACAATTTTGGGATGGGGTGGGTTGGCGGGCTAATTTCGAGGGGCTGTGTACGGGGGCAGTGATGGGAAAGGGTGCTCTGAAAACTGATGCTTAAAGTTTTTAAAGGGAGAAAAGTGTCCCCATTTTCAAGATTTTTGCAATTTTTTTCCAGTCTTTGGGGAAAGGAAAGAGAATTTAAAGGAAGGGCCCGGCCAAAGGGGTTTTTGGTTTTGGGAAAACCATGAATATTTTCGGGAGCGTACAAAACGGGGGGGTTTTTGCTAGGTTGACCAATGGCTAAGTAAGGGGGGATTTGCCAAAGCAGTGATTTATAATGGCCTGGAGCCAGGGGGTTTTGGCGACGAATATGAAAGTGAGGACCACCCCAAAAAAAAGCGTCCCAAGGTTCCCCGTGGTGGGTGTATAGGGGGCCTTTGGAAAACAAAAGGATGGCATTTGTGATAGACTACCCCAATTGCTGAGTAAGTGTTGGAGGCTTTTTTGAAAATGACATCGCTAAAGTCAAGGCCCCGGTAGGATGCCGTTTTACAGGGCATGTTTGGAAACTTTAATTAAAGGGAGGCTTTTTTTGCAAAATTTGGAAACCGATTCAGTTTTAAACCCTTTGGTTTGGGAAGGATTCAAATTTTATCGGGAAAGGAGGTTTCCGTCTAACCAGACCCTAATATTTGTATTTTGTCCACATACTCTAGTCAGACCCTCGAGATAGGGGATTCTAGTCGGGGGGGGCGGGTGCAAGCAGCTTTTCTTTTTGAAAACCCGCTTTATTTTTCTAGTTTTTAAAGCAGTTGGGGGCTCCCTAAAGGGTTTGGGTTGAAATGGCATTAAAGCTCTTTTGGGGAATTTTTTTAACACAGTGCCCCAATAAAGGGCCAGAGGTTAAAAAAGGGTGTCGTCTGCGTAGAGGGGATCTGAAGTCACCAGCGAAAGAGCAAAGGGCATTGAAATACACGGGAGAAAAGAGCCCGGCCCCCAAAAATTAAACCCGGGGGGGCCCCCCCCTAGAGATTTCCCAAGGTCCAGAAAACAGGCCCTCCGATTTGACACTTGAACTCTATCAGGGGAATATTTGGGGTAACCAGGGGGGGCAGTCATTTGAAAACCCAAAGGGCCTATTTATTCTCCCCTAAAGAATGCGGTGGTTGCCCGAGTCAAAAGCCGGGGCCAGTCAATGAAAAGGGCTGCACAGAAACTGTCTTTTTATCGACCCGCGGTTATAATATCGTTTAGGACTTGAGCGTGGCTAAATTTAAACCCATGACCAGCCCCGGACCCCGGATTGCTAGCGGGAAGGAAAGGGGGGGGATTCAAAAGGGTTGGGTGATCTTTTGTTAACTTGGCTTTCAAAACTTTTGAAAGGAAAGGGCGGGGAGGGATATGGGCCCGTAAAAATTGGATCTGGGTGTCACCCCCTTTAAAGAGGGGATAAACCCCCGGCACCCTTTCCAATCTCGGGGAAATCTCAGACTTTTACAAAAGAGGGGTTTAAAACCGGCTAGTAATGGGGGTTTTGCGACAATTTTGGGGGCTATTTTTTTAAAAGAAAGAAAGGGCCCCAGATTGTCTAGCCCAGATGATTTGTGGGGGTTTCCCAGTTTTTGCACCCTCTTTCAGAACATAAGCTGCCCGGGAATTTGTGGAAGGAGAAGGGGGGGGGGGGGGGCGGGGGCTTTTTTTGAAAGCGGGGGGTGCAGATTTGGGGGCCGGGGGAAAGGTGGAAAGCCAGGTGGAAAGCAGGGCCACCCGTACAAAATGTTTGTTAAATTTCCTGGGATTTTTTGTAGTTTTATGGGTGGTGATAGTTTTTTCCCTAGCCAAAAATGAAAGTGGGCAGCGGGGAGGAATTTTTCCCTCTTATTTTCCAGGGACTTTCAGTGTCCCACAATTTTTTGGGTTTTAGTGCTACAAAATTGGAAAATTTTTCTGTTTTGAAAAATTCCCCCTTTTGTTTTCCAAAATGCTTGTGTATTTTGGGTTCCAAATTTCCCTAAAAATTTTTCCCAAAATCGGGGGGCTATTTGATGCTAATGCAGTACGCCACGGATTTTTTTTTGTGTGGCCCGGGGCAGTCAAGCCCGAGGAAACCAGGGCACTCTGTTCTAGTTCTGTATTTTTTTGAATGGGCATGTTTTTTTAAAGATTGAAGGAAATTATTTTTAAAACCCAACCCGGGGCAGCCTCTACTGAGGGAATGAGATCTATACCCCATCCAGGATACCGGGGGCCAAAGGTCAATTAGGGGCCTGCCCGCTAAGTTTTTTTTTGGGAGCTTTTGACGTGATGGGGGGGTGGTCGTTTGACCGCGGACCCTTTTACGGCGCGGGAAATAAGCGGGGATCGCTAAAAATTCCTGGTTGAAGACGGGAAGGGTGTATTTAAAAGGGAAATTAGTCAGGATGATATCTTTTGAGGGGTTCCCCTGTTTACGGATTTAGGGTTGTACCTGGTAGGTTCCCTTTTTAATTTTTGTGAGATTTGGGGGATCTAGTTTAATTTTTAGATGGCCGGGGGGTTAAAACATACCCAATGTAGGGCACCCAAACCCGTACAAAATCTGAGGAAAAAATTGGGGGGGGAAACAAATTACATATGGGGTTTCCCGGGCCAGCTGGGGGCTGAGGGGGGGCGTAGCAAACGGCAACAAATTAGAGATTTTTTTTTCTGGGAAAAGGGGGATTTTTGAAGTAAAGCTCAAACTGTTTGGCACAGACCTGGAAAAGTTGATAGAACTCTGGGAGGGTATCTCTACAGTAATTTTCAACTCCCCCCCCTTTGGCATTTTTTCTAACAAAAAATTTTTTTAGTTTGGGGGTGGAAAATTCCCAAAAATTTTGGTGGCCCTTCCTAAGCCCGGATTCGACACTGCTTTAAAAATCAGGTTGGCGGGGTGGCTAACCAGGAAAACTCAAAATTTTGGAAAGGCTTCCTGATTTTATGTGCAGAAAAAACCAAAGGGTTTTACGGTTTTCAGAAATCACCCAAATTTATAGCTTCCCGGGGGGTAGGGTGGTACTGGGGCTGCAGGGGCCTGGGTTAGCCTCTACATCACCAAGGAAAAAGGGGGACTGAAAAAAGGATACGACTAAAGGCTTTAAAAACTGGTCTTCTAGTGCGTTGGGGAAAATAGAATAAAGGGGGGAGTTCTCCGGGATTGTAAAAAGATTCGGGGGATTTTGTACAAAAAGGTATGGGGGAAAAATTAAATTTAATTTTGGGGAAAAAAAGCCCTTGGGAACAATGAAGAGATAGCATCACGGAGGGACCGGGGGTTTAGCCTGGGGGGGCTCGGCGTGTATGGGGGGTGGGGAAAAAAGGAACTATTTTTAGGCCCTTTGAGAGGGCTAGGGGTTCTCAGTGAAATTGTATAAAAAACTAAACCCCCAAAAAGCAAAAGGCAAGGCATTTGACAAGGGGGAAGGGGGAAAAAAGCAATCACAGGTGTTTTAGAGAGACTAAGACAACAACTGGTAAAAAGCGATAAAGTTTTGGGGTGGGCCCAAACAGAATTTAAACCCGGGCAGGGTAAACCCGGGAAAAGGGAAAAGTCCAGCAGGCATCACTGTGAGCTATTGGGTCAAAGGTCCAGTTAAGCAATATGTGATCCGAGAGGGAGGGCAAATTTTGGGGGCTTCCACAGCTAGCAGGGAGCACAGTTTTAGTTTTTTTTGTGCTAGCGGGCCGGGGCCCGGCAGATGGATCTTCGTGGGCGCCGGGAACCGGGGAAACCTGTTGAAACCCCATAAACGTTTTGTCGCAAACCAGTCGGTTTTGGGTCGGCGGGGCTCCGTGTCCAAAACCCAGGAAGGGCCCGTCCGGTTTTACCCGAGGGGTAGATAGCCGGGGATTGGGGCCCGGGCTACTCAAGGGGAACTGGTGCTTTTCCCATAGGGGAATGGTAAAATTTGCCAACCAAAAGGGTTTCAGCTAGCTAGCTGGTTTCGATGATCCGGCGGTAGGGGCCCGTGATTCCGGAAAAAAAAAGTCCGATAAGCTCGGGGGCGATACATGCTGTGCAGACTTCCCACCAATTGGGCCCCGGCAGACTAAGGGCTGGTTTGGGGGGTGAGGCCACGGACCAAAGGGGGAAGACCTAACCCTTTCTAATAAAATATTTTCCCGCCCGGGGTCTGGGACACTGTTAGTTGAGCCCGGGGGGTGTAGATCTATGTTCTCTATTTTTATGTTTGGGCCCGATTTACCCCAAACAAGGGAACGGGTCAGCTTTTTGCTGGTTGTCTCCCGTTGGGGGCCATATTTTAAAATGTCGGTTTTTTTCCCTTTTTTTTTTGTGGGTTCTGTTTTAATTTGGTTGTGTTTGACCGTGTACTGTCATTCCGCTTTGTTTTTTTTGGTCCCTTTTTCCTCATAAAGAGTATGTTTCCTGCCAAAAGCCCGGGGCCTTGGTCCCCATCTGTTCCCGACGATCGTGCAGAAGAACCACCAAAGAAAAGGGCCAAGCGCGTGAAAGGGGGAGAGGAAACTGGGACAGTGGAGTGGGTTCGACGGGGGCCAAGCAAGTAAAAGAGCAGAGGGGTTTTTGGACTATGGAGCATGGATTAGAGTCTCCCGGGGCCAAGCCAAGTGAAGAGCGAGGGGGTGGACTTTGAGCAGTGGGTGAGAGTCTGGCGAAACTAGGGGGGCCTGGTCCCGGGAGGAAAACCCCAAAATTTTTTTAGGGGGGGCCACCGTGGACGACGGGGCGCAGGAGGCCCGATGGAGCGGTCCAGCGGGTTTCGCAGAGGGCCGCCAGGTTAAGGGGGCCCGATCACAGAGGAGAGGGAAATTTTGAGGCCCCGGGGAGAGGTCTGGGGGTGTTTTCCAGCCGGGCGGGCCCGTTTTCCGGTCTCTGCGTAGGGGCCGTTTGGGGGTGTCCCCCGTGCGGTCCGTCTGTTCCCGTTCCTCGCATCGGCCTGTGGGGGGCGTCGCCCCCTTTTCCGGGCCCGTTTTCCTGCTCTCCGCATCGAGCCGTGGTACCTTCGTCGCCCAGTCCGGCCCATTTCCCTCCCCCCCCACCATCGTGGGGGTCTCGTCGCCCGGGTCGGCCCGTTCTGCTCCCCGCACCAGTCTGTGGTGCTTTCTCGCCCTTCCCCGGGGGCCCTTCCTTTCTCTCCACACCAAATCTGGTGCGCGTCGCCAGCCCAGTCCCGCCCTTTTCCCGCTCCCGCACCCAAATCGTGGTCGTTTCGTCGCCTGCCGGCCCGCTCCGCTCTCCACACCAAACCGTGGTGTGCGTCGCATCCACACGGGCCCTGCCCGTTCCCCCCACCAAACCAGGGGTGCTATCTCAGCCCCGGCTCGGCCCTTCCTCTCCACGCCTAAGCCCGGGTCGCATCGCAGCCCGGGCCGGTCCATTCCTCTCCCCGCACCAAGCCAGGGTTTCGTTTTGTCGCCCGGTCCGGTCCCTTCCCGCTCCACGCACCGCCAGGGGTGTGTATCGTCAGCCCGGTCCGGCCAGTTGCTACTTTTCCCGCACCAAGCCGGGGTGGTTCGTCAGCCCGGGCCGGCCAGTTGCTACTCCACGCCCAAGCCAGGGTCCATCGTCACCCTCCTTTTCCCTTCCTGCTCCCGCACCACCAGGGGGGCGTGTCTCCCGCTCCGGCCAGCGGGGCCGACCGGACCAGAGGTACTTTGGGGGGTTGGGGAGGGGGTGGGGGTGGCCCAGAGCCGGGTCCGCCGCCAAGGCGGTTTCCCCCCGGTCCCTCCCCCGGGTATTTAGTTGGGACGGGGCGGGGGTCCGCGCCTTTAGGGGGGGACTGTCCGCCCGGCTCTGGGGGCACTGTTATGTTAGCCAGGTGTGTAATCTATGTTCTCTATTTCTATGTTCCCCTGGTGACTCCCAATCAGGGGCAACGGTGCCCACTGTTTGCGGGTTGTCTCTGATTGGGACCATTTTAAAACTGCTTTTTTTCCTTTTGGGTTTTGTGGGTTCTTGTTTCAAGTTGGTTTTTTTTGACCTTTGTACTGTCACTTTTACCGTTTTTTGTTGTTTTGATCGGCTTTCGCTCAAAAAAGAGTATTTGCGCCTTTGTCCTCTCTGTTCCCGCGTCGTGACAGAGCCATTCATTTGCAGTACACTAGTTTCCGTTTAAAGGTTTCTTGTAAAAGTTTAAAAAAATAATAAATCCTTTCCACTTTGGGTGGGGGTTTTGCGGGAAAGTATTTTAGTTAAAAAATAAAAAGTAAAATTTAGAATATTACAAATAAAAAAAAAAACAAGAAAGGGTATTTCACTAGAAAAATAATAAAACCGCGAACCGACTGCTACGCCTTTTGGATAAATAAAAAACCCTGTCCACAGAAGCAATCAATAAATCAGATTCCAACTCTCCACCATGGCCAAGCCAAAGAGCTCTCCAAGGATTCGGGGACAAGATTGAAACCCTACAAAAGGGCTGAAGGGGCAACAAGCCCATCCCAAAGCAGTTTGGTGAAAGGTACACATTTTGGTGCGATTATTCGAAATGGAAAACAAAAAATAACTGTCATCCCCCTGGGCCCTGGGGCTCCATAAAGATCTCCCTCGTGGGGGTTGCAATGACTTGAAAGGGTGAGGAATCAGCCCGAACTCAAAAGGGGGATCTTGTCAATGACTCGGCGCTGGGACCATAGTCACCAAGAAAACAATTGGAAACCTTATGCTTGAAGGACTGAAACCCTGCAGCGCCCCAAAGGCCCCCCTCTCAAAAAAGCACATATAGAGGCCCGTCTGAATTTTTGCCATAACTTGAAGTTCGAGAGAATTTGGGTAAAAATTTTGTGGTCGTAAACCCAAAAATCGAGCTCTTTGGCATAAACTCAACTCGCCGTTTTTGGAGAGGGGAATGCTGCCCCAAACCCCAAACACCATCCACACGTCACTGGAGGGGGAAATATTTGCTTTTTGGGGGGGTTTTTTTGCTAAGGGGACAGGGGCAACTTCACCGCATCAAAGGGGGGGTGGACGGGGGCCATGTACCGTCAAAAACTTGGTGAGAACCTCTTTCCTCAGCCAGGGGATTAAAAAGGGGGCGTGGTGGGGTATTCCAGCATACAATGCCCAAAACCAAGGGCCCCAACAAAGGATGGGTCAAGAAGAACACTTAAAGGGTTTTGGATCCTAAACCCTTCAGAGCTTAAACCCATAGAAAAACTTGGAGAGAGCAAGGTTTTGAGTTGCCAAACATCCAAACTCGAACCTTAATGACTTGGGGAAGATCGCAAAAAGGGGTGGACAAATCCCTCCTAGATGTGTCAAACCTGGTGGCCACTAAGAAACGTCTGACCTCTTTATTGCCAAAAAGGGTTTTTTTCCCCAAGTACTAAGTCATGTTTTTTCAGAGGGGGCAAATACTTTTTTTTCCCATTTAAAATGCAAAACAATTTATATCATTTTCTACTGCTTTTTCTGGATTTTTTTTTTTGTTATACTTCTCTCCCGTTCAAAAAACCTAACATTAAAAATTTTAGCTGTTCATGTCTTTGTCGTGGGGAAAAATACAAAATCACAGGATCAAATCTTTTTTTCCTCACTTACATACATTTTTTTTTTGGAAACATGGACTTGGGGTGGCCCGCTATGATAATTTTTCTTGGCCAGTAAATTTTTTGTCTCCCTGGAGGGATATGAAGATTGTTCACGTCTGAAAGGCTGAACGTCCCCCTAATTTTTTTCTCTTTTTCCCCCCCTTTATAACCCTTTTAAAAGGGTCTCAAAACCCCCCCCAAATTTTTGTGCTCTTTTCTCCCTGTCAAAAAAATTTTATTTTTGTTTCCTTTGATCTCTGTTACCATGCCCAGACCTTCTGAGTGGGTTTTTGTGTGGCAGCTGACAATTTTATGGTTAGCGTAAAAAAAAAACCTCTACTACTGCTGTCTCTGCAAATGCTCAGAGCCCTGTCAGTTACCAATTTTTCTTCCTTCGTGTAAAAAAGCCCAATTTCTTTTGGGACTGAGGGCTTTAGCAGTGGTTAGGAATAAGAGTTTTGCGGGCTTTTTTGGGGGGGTTTTGTTCTACTTAAACCTCATTACCTAACCCTCCTCCCCTTCCCCACACCCCCCACCCGCTCTCCATACCCCCCTCCACCCCCCCCCTTTTGCCCCTTTCACTCTGCCCTGTCATGTTTGATTGGGCCTTGTCGGGGGGACTACGGGCGGTCTCGTTGTTTTGGACCACTCCCCCCCCCTCCTCTTTTCCTTCCTCTCCCCCCCAGTTTAAGGTGTGTCTGGGGTTTTCCTCACCCTCTCACTGGGGGAGATTAGGGTTCATTCTCTGGGGTTTTTGGCATGCTTTTGTTCATCCCCTCTCCTCTTTTGGGGGGAGGAATGAGACACTGACCCAAAGATTTAGTCCCGTTCCCCCCTAACTTCACCTGGAGGGTTGGGCCTTGGGGGTTCAAAAAGGGCAAAACGTTGATAAGCTATTAAGTATCCCCAGCAAAAAAGGTCGTGGCTGCGAAAGTATTCAACCCCTTGGCATTTTTCCCATTTTGTTGCCTTAAAACCCCGGGAAATTAAAAGGGTTTTTGGGGGGGTTTTATCTTTGTTTACCAACATGTCTACCACTTTGAGATGAAAAAATATTTTTTATTGTGAAAAAACAAAAAAAAACCAAAAAAAAAAAATTGACTGCAAACTATTCCCCCCCCAAAGTCAATCTTTTTTTTTTTTTTTTTTATTTTTTTATTTTTTTATTTTTTTTTTTTATTTTTTTTTTTTTTGGGGGGAAGGATCACTTAAATTTCAGATAGTTGTATCTTCTATCAATGTAATTGTCTGCATCATTTCCCAATCCCCCATATTTTTTTTTTTATTTTTTTAATATAAAATTCCCCTTTTATTACTTTTCACCCCCCCCTTTTCCCCTATTGGAGTAATTAAATGACAAAAACCCCCGGCCTCTATTTCCCCCGGTCCTACCCCATCTACCCCTTATGGCGGGTTTTAATTTTACAAAAATTCTATTCTATAATATATATATATATTACATACAAACCACCCCCCCCTATACATATAATATATATATATATAATTATATATATTATTTATACTTACTATCACATCATTTTTTTTTTTTCTCCTAAACTTCTCTACTCTCAACCCCCCCTCATTTTTCATATGTCCTCCTTTTTCCTCTAAATCCCATATCTTTCTACTGTGCTCCTTCCCAAAAGCTCCCCATAAAACCTATATACTTTTTTGGACCAGTATTTTACATTATTTACTATCTTTGTTTTATTTGTTGTTTTTTGTTATTAGTCCCATCCTTAAAACTCTATTCATCCCCCCATCTATCCAACACCATCCAAAAGGGATTTCTTTTGCCATTAATTTCCCCATACTGTGATTTTTTTAAAAAATTTTCAAAACCTTTCTATTCTCATTGCTTCTACAGTTTGTGAATTAAAAAAAACTTTTTCTAAAGTATTATTATATATTGTTTGTTGCTATGACTTTTCAGACCCCCCCAGTAATGCTTCTCAAGGTTATTCCAGGTAAATATTGAAAATCCTTTAGCCTTCCGGGGCCTGTGTCCAAAAAAAAGCTAAAAATGGAAAACCCCAAACAATGACTAATGATTCTATCTCTTCACAGAAAAATCTGCAGAGCGGGGAAAAGTTGTATCCCCTTAAATACATTCTTTTTGGTACAAGAATTTTAAAATTTTTAAATTGAAAGATTCAAAAATTTTTAAACCCGGGTGTCGTTTTGCGTGTCGTTCATAAACCTATGCCAGGTGGGTACGTAAAAGACTCTTCCCAACTATTTTGCATCTATAGGGGGACTGCTTTTTCAACCTTTGGTCCTTAAATGAAACTGATATCTTTTTTATTTATCACGTTTTCCTTTAAACCCAAATTATTTTTCTTTAATGAAGCCGCAGAAAAGTTCTTACTTTCTCCCCTTCAATTTTCCCTTTTCCCCCTTTTGCGGTATGGCGGGCAATTATTGGTTGTAATTTTGGGTAAGAAAATTTTCCCCTTGTTTTTATTAGCTGCATGGCGCATACTCCACCGCCTACCGATGATTCATTTCAAAGATTAAACCCTTTTTTTTAAACTTCGTCAAAAAAATATGGTTTTTTTTGTCATTAGTATATTTAATTTAACCAAATTTTGTTGCTTTAAATTTGTTCTGTCTTTTCTGGAGGATTAAATTTGAATTGTAACCAACTTTCTAGGCTTTTTTTAGAAATATTACATTTGGGAGATTATTTCCCTTTCAAATAACTAAAAGTGAGAGGTTGACTGAAAAAGGGGAAAAAGGCCTTTCTTAAACATGGGTGAGACATCTTACAAATTTTTGTTTGGGAAAACCGTTCGGATTTAAGTATAACTTTTGGATGCTGAAGATTTTGTGTAGGTCTAATGCTTAATATTTAAATTTCGCCCTCCAAATTCATATTCATTAAAAAAAATTGCTCTTTTTTTTTTGTGGTTTGCCGTTTCCAATAAAATTTAATATTTATTTCTCAATATTTTAAAAAACGTTTGCTAGGGGGTAGGCAGCCATAACAAATAGGGAAACGGATAAACTAAAAAGGGTTATTTAGGGGGGATTTTTTTCCACAAAATTTACAGGGATTTTCCTTTCCATGGGAGTAAGATCTTTTCTATTTTTGCTAAATTTCTATTAAAATTTTTGAAAAAGATCATTTTTTTTCCTTTTGGGGGGGATTATTCCAGTATTCCCATCACCATCAACCCTTTTATTGGTAAACTCTTTAATGTAAAAATTGTATTTTTTTGTGATCCAAAACGTAAATTTCATTTGTCTAATTTGGTTTTTTAAACCAAAAAGGGTTTGAAAATGTATCTAATCCTCTATGAGCTGTGGAGGGTTCTAGTTTGGTCTAAAAAAAAAACATAAAACATCTTTCTACAATGACACTTTTTTTTTTTTTAAGCCCTATTTCTAATCCCCTGATATTTTATTGGATCTGATTTTAAAAGCTAACATCTCGATGACCACAATAAAAAATTTGCCCTGTGGGCAAACCCTTTTTTCACTCCTCTTCAGTTTTTAAACTTTTTGAAAATAGCCCTTATTTACTATTTTTTCCCTAGGTTTTTACATTTTTTGACCCTTTTTTTAAGGAAATTCTCCAAATTGAAATGCTCAGGCATTTATATATGAATTCCTCAAAATTTATCAAATGCCTTTTCGAAATCGCTATGAACAGCCTGGTTCCCATATTTTTCCAAGTGTTCTTTGTTTTCCAAAACTTGCCCTTTTATTGTCTCCAATGTTCTTCCATGTAAAAAACTGTCTGATTAAATGAATAAAATCCGACAATACCTTTTAATTCATGCGCTATACATTTTGCAAGGGTTTTTTTCATACAACCTGAAGTGTAAGGGGGGCCTCCAATTTTTTTTAAATGGACTGGACTTTATTTTTCCCTTTTTCCGTTTCAGTAATAATGAGATCAAACCTTCTTCTTGAGTGTCAATATCTACCATTTACATAGGAGTGGGTTAACATGCTAAAACGGTCCTCTTTATTTCAAAAGGTTTGGGAAAAACCTCGTTGGTATGCCCCTCCAACCCGGGGGTTTTTTTCCCCCACTTAAAGCTTTAATTTATCCAAATTTCCTCCTCTTAATTCACCTCACAGATCTTTCTGTGTGGCTGTTAATTTGACATTATCAAAAAAAAATCTCTCAATTAGCTTCGTTGGGAGTGGGCGCTGAAAAGAAAACATAGCTTAAAAAACTTTGTTTCTTCCTTCAAAAAATCATTAGGGAAATTATGGGTGATCCGTCAAATTTTACCATTTTTTATTAAATTTTTTTTGGTAGCATTCCCATTTTTGATTAAAAAAATTTTGTGATTTTTCCCCTATTCCATCCATTTGCTTTTTTTTTTTAATATATTACACTTGACTTTCTTGAATAGTTTTTTTTCCATTTCTTTTTTTTTTTCCCCCTTAAATTTTCCAAAGTCAATACTTTGTAAGACCCTTTTTCAGCAATTTCGCGCAAGTCTCTTGGGGGTATGTCTCTTAACTTGGCAATCTACCACGGGGATTTCTGCCCTTCTTAAAGGGAAAAACTGCTCCAGCCCTTCATTGGGATGGGTTTCCGCGGTGTACAGCTTTTTTAAGTCATACCACAGATTCTCAATTGGTTGGGTCGGGGCTTTGATAGGCCATTCCAAGACTTTTAAAAATGTTTCCCCTTAAACCATTTGAGTGTTGCTTTAGCATTTGTTTGGGGTCTTGCCTCTGGAAAGGGAACCTCCGCCCCAGTCTCAAATCTCGGAAGACTAAAACGGGTTTCCCTCAAGAATTTTCCCTGTATTGAGCGCCACCCCTCACTCCTTCAATTCTGACCTTTCCCCCCCTGCCGTAAAAAACATCCCACACATGGCCCCACCACCATGCTTCCTGGGGGAAATATTTTTCTCGGGGTGATGAGAGGTGTTGGTTTTGCCCCAAAACTAGTGTTTTCCTTGAGGGCCAAAAACTCAATTTTAGTCTCATCGGGACCAAGTACCTTCTTCCATATTTTTTGGGGAGTCCCCCCACATGCCTTTTGGGCAAACACCCAAACGTTTTTTGTTTTTTTTTTTAACAATGGCTTTTTCACCCACTCTTTCCAAAAAAAGCCCACTTTTTTAGTTGGGTTAAAGTGGTCCTATGGACAATATCCAATCTCTGCTGGGAGTTTTTTTGCCCCCTTCGGGGTTATCTTTGGTCTCTTTTTTTGCCTCTCTGTTAAATGCCCTCCTTGCTGGTCCGTGAGTTTTTTGGGGGCCCTCTTTTTGGCAGGTTTGTTGGGTGCCATTTCTTAAAATTTTTTAATAAAGGGTTTAAAGTGCTCCGTGGGATGTTCAAAGTTTCGATATTTTTTTTTTACCCCAACCCCGATCTTACTTTTCCCAACTTTGTCCCCGCCTTTTGGAAGCTCCTTTGTTCATGTGCCGCTTGCTTGGGGTGCCCCCTTTCTTAGTGGTGTTGCAGACTCTGGGCCCTTTTAGAAAAAGGGGGTTATATATACTGAGCATGTGACACTTAGAGGGACACAGGTACTTTTTACTAATTTTGATTTGAAGGAATTGGTTGCCCGATCTTATTTAGGGGGTTCATAGCAAAGGGGGGGGGAAAACATATGCACGCCCACTTTTTCCTTTTTTTTTTTTTGAAATTTTTTTAAACAGTTTTTTTTTAATTTCACTTCCCAAAATTTTGGCTATTTTTGTGTTGCCATTACATAAAACCAATAATATCCTTTAAATTAAAAGTTTGAATGCACCAAAAAAAGGAAAAATGCCAAAGGGGGATAAATACTTTTCAGGCCTGTATTTTTCATTTGTTTTTTTTCTGTTGCAATTTAACCCTATGACTGTTGGTGCAAATTTCAGAACAAAATAAATTTTTAATGTATTTTTCAAGATGTGAACACAGTGGATTATGTAATAGATTAAATTGTTCTTTCAGGGTTTTTACAGTTGTTGTTTTTTTCCCCCTTCAAATCCAGCCGGTACCCAGTTTTTCCTGAGCCCAATCTACCACACACACACCAACACACCCAAAACGCACGCCCAACCCCCACCTACGACCCATTCCCCTGACGGTGGGAAACAAAACCCCCATTCACGTTATAGCCTTTGTTACTATTTTAAACTTAACCTAACTCCAAAAGAACTGAAAAGACCCCAAAATGGTGTTTCCCAAAAGGGGTTTTTGGTTTAGTTTATAGGTAAACTGTCCCAGGGTTTGGGGGAAAGGGACAGAATCCCCTGTGGAGACAGAAAATACATTCCCACTTTATTACCACACATCAAAACCACAAACGCACCGGAAGGGGAAATGAATCAGTAAAAGTGATAGGGGTTTTCTGTGCAAAAGGAACAATACGTCCTTAAAAAGTTTTAAATCTCCCTTTGGGTTTTTCCTATTTTGTTTCTTAAAACCTTTAAATTTAAATTGTTTTTTTATTTGTTTTTCATGTGATGGCATACACAAAATAGTCCCAATAGGTGAAGTGAAATTAAAAAAAATTGTTCCAAAAAAATTTAAAAAAAATTAAAAAAGGGAAAGGGGGGTGTTGCATATGTTTCCCCCCCTTTGCTATGAAGCCCCTAAAAAAATAGGGTCAACCATTCCTTCAAACCATAATTAGTTAATAAGTCCCCCCTGGTGAAAATCAAAGTGTCACAAATTCTTATAATACCCTGTTCTAAAGGGGCCCCAGATCTGCAACCACTAACGGGGGCACCCCAACAGCGGCCCATAGCCCAAGGACTACCAAAAGGTCAGGGACAAAGTTGTGGAGAAGTAAACAGTTGGGTTTTAAAAAAAAAATATCCAAAACTTTGAACTCCACAGGCAAAATTTAAAACCCATTATTTAAAACTATAAGAATGGGGCACCACAAAAACCTCCCCAGAAGGGGGCCGCCCACCAAACAAGGGGGGCATTATCAAGGGCAAAAAAGAGACCAAAGAAACCCTAAAGGTGCTGCAAAGCTCCACAGTGGAGATTGGAGTATCTTCCATAGGGACCCAATTTAAGCCGTACACTCACGAGCGGGGTTTTTTGGAAGAGTGGCCAAAAAAGCCATTGCTTTAAAAAAATAAGCAAACACGTTTGGTGTTCAAAAAAAGGCAGTGGGAACTCCCAAACATTTTAAAGAGGGTCTGTCGTGAATAAATTGATTTTTTGGCCATCAGGAAAACCTATGTCGGGGCGCAAACCCAACACCTCTCATCCCCACCCCGAAAACACCATCCCCACATGAAGCATGGGTGGCAGCATCTTCTGTGGGGGTGTTTTTCTCGGGAGGGGACGGGGAAAACTGTCAGAATTGAAGGAAGTGGTGGCGCTAAATCAGGGAAATTCTTGAGGAAACCTGTTTCAGTCTTCAAGAATTGAGCGGGCGGAGGATCACCTTCCACCAGGACAATGCCCCTAAGCAACTGCTAAAGCAAACTTGAGTGTTTAAGGGGAAACCCTTCAAATGTCTTGGAAAGGCCTATCAAACCTCAGACCTCAATCCCAATTGAGAATCTGTGGTTGACTTAAAAATTTGGGGTCCCGCGAAACCCTCCACTTGAAGGGGCGGAGCAGTTTTGCCCTTTAAGAAAGGGCAAAAAAACCATGGCTAGATTGCCAAGCTTATAAGACATCCCCAAGAACTTTTAAAAAATTTTGCATCTTTAAAGTGGTAGAAAGTTTTTGTAAATCAATGATACAAAACCCCCCCAAAAACTATTTTAATTCCCGGGTTTTAAGGGAACAAAATAGGAAAAATCCAAGGGGGTAAAACTTTTTGCAACCCTGTATATATAAAACACGTGGGAGCAGGTTTGGCTAACAGTAATAATAGCTGATGCAATATTTACAAATCAACAAAGGGAAGCAAATGGGGGAGCACATATAGTAATGGTTAGTATGTTAGCTGTAGCATGGGAATATTATTGGCTTAAAATTCAGTAATACCAGGGGGAGTAAACTAACATGCTAAGAGAATAATGCAGGCGAACCGGGTTTCATAACCAAAATTTTAGCATGCGTGTAAGGGGCTGAATGTGGCGTTAAACGGAGCAATTTTGACTACATGTATACAATATGACGGGGGGCTACCATAGTAACCTAGTAGGCTATAGGAAATAGAAACACAGTAGTATTTGTAAGAAAGGGAAATTTGCATCAGGTTAGGGGCTAAAAAGGGCCCTAGGATTTTTAAACAGGGCTAAAAAGAGCCCATTTGGATTTGCTAGACCATATCAAAATTTCCCGGGGGTCCCGTGATGAACCCCTGGTGGGCCTTTTGGGAAAGGATTAAATGAATGACGGGCGCCATTTTTGGCCCCATAGAAAGAAATGGGGAGAGTTTTCAAATAAAAAAAATAAAATTGTATTGGTCATTTACATATTTTACCCCTTGTTATTGGGGGGGTTGAAAAACCTTTGTTTTCCTAGTTTCCCCATGCAGAGTATCTAAAAATTCCCAAAAAATACCCAAATCTAAAAAAAGGGAATTAAGAAATATATAATATTAGGAGGGAGAATGCGGGGGCATTTTTTTTTTCTAATACGTAAATAGAAAAAACAGAAATATCAAGGGGAAAAAAGTATTTTCACCACCAAATTTTTCAAGTTCTCCCCTTAAAAAGATGAAAAGGCCTGTAATTTTCTCATAGGGGCAAAGTCAACTATGACAGACAAAAATTAAATTTTTTTTTTTCCAAAAAAATCACATTGTAGGAAATTTTTTAAAGAATTTTTTTTTGCAAATTAAAAGGTGGAAAAAAAGTAAATTTGGGCATTAACAAAAGTTTTCTCAAAACTTTGTTTTTATACCCTTTGTTGGAATGACACAGGTCCCAAAATTTTTTTTGTTTAAATCTTCACAAGGGTTTTTTCCCCCAAAACCCGTTTGTTATTTTGGCCCTTCCCCCATGCGATCTTTCCCCTAAGCAGTGATGTTTTGGGGCTGTCCTGGGCAACACAATTTTTCAATTTCCCCCCAAAAGTTTTTTCTAGGGGGGTTTTGAGATCTGGGACTGGCTGGCCCACTCCGGGCCCTTTAAAATGCTTTTTAAACGAACCACTCCTTCTTTCCCCGGGGTGGTGTTTTTTGGGATCATTGTCTGCTAAAAGACCCCCACGTTTCATTTTTCCATCCCCTTGCTGAGGGGAAGGAGGTTTTCACCCCAAAATCTCACGTACTTTGGCCCCATTCATTTTTTTTTTTTAAACACGGATCATCGTCCGGGGTCCCTTTGCAGAAAAACAGCCCCAAAGCATGATGTTTTCCCCCCCCCAATGCATCACGTAGGTATGGTTTTCCCTTTGGGACAACCAGCATTTTTTGTCCCCCCAAACCGCCGAGTTGATTTTTTTACCAAAAGTTATTTTTTGGGTTTTTCTCTGACCATTGCATTCTCCCAATCCTCTTCGGGATCACCAAAATGCACTCTAGCAAACTTCAACGGGCCGGGAAATACTGGCTTAAGCGGGGGGACACGTCTGCACTCAGGATTTGGCCCCTGGCGGCGTGTGGGGGTTTCCTGGGGTTGGGCTTTGTTATTTTGGGGTCCCAGCTCTCTGCGGGTTTCTTCACTGGCCCCCCCCCGTGGTTCTGGGTTTTTGCTCACCGTTCTTGTGATCATTTTGACCCCCCCCCGGGGTGAGATCTTGCGTGGAGCCCAAGATCGGGGGGAGTTTTACCATTTTGGTCTTGATGTTTTTTCCTTTCCCTAAAAATTTTGCTCACAAATTATTTCTTCAAAACCAAACTCCCCTTTCCCCATTGCAGATTTAGCTTCCCCCCTGGTGCAGGGCTACAATTTTGTTTCTGGTGTCCTTTTTTACAGCTCTTTTGGGCTTGGGCCCCCGTGGGGTTTGAGTGTACTTTTTTTGGGGGTTGTGGACAGGTGTCTTTTAAAACGGGTAAAAATTTTTAAACAGGTGCCCCTTACTACAGGTTTTGCGTGGGGGACAGGGGCCTCTTAAGAAGAAAATTACAGGGCTTTAAGCCAAAAACTTTTCTTTTTTTTTAGGTGAAACCCAAAAACTTATTTTCCCCAAAATTTGCAAAAAAAATTCATTAAAAAACCCACAATGTTATTTTCTGGATTTTTTTTTTTTTCCCCCATTTGTCTGTCATAGTTTACGTGTAACCTATGATGAAAATTACAGCCTCTCTCATCTTTTTTTGTGGGGGAACTTGCACAATTGGTGGCTGACTAAAAACTTTTTTTTTTCCCCAAAAATGTACATATGAGTTAGTAAAGGGATATGTAAAAATTATTAAAATGACTATTTTTCCATTTTTTAAAAATGGCCATTTATTCCTTTTGTCGCAGCCTCTAAGGTTTCAAGGGGTTTAAATTCCCCCGGGGGGGTTTTCCGGCTAGTGATGGCTATTTTAAAAGTCTGATACCTTTGGGTGGGAAACTTTTTTTATCTCCCCGGGCCCCAGCTTTTTATGCACCTTTAAAGACCCCCTTTCCTTCCCGGATTATGTGGGGTGAACAGGGCCCTGGCCGCGTGGTTTATGTTCCCCTTTATTATTTTTTTGGCCTTCCTGTACATTGGGGGGGCTTAGGTGTCCTGGAGGGAAAGGGCATGTGCCCCCGTGAGGTTTGGGGCAGACCGCCCACCCTCTTGAGAGCCCTGCATTTGCGGGGGGTGCAGTTGCCGTACCGCGGTGAACAGCCCCAGGATGCCTCAATTTGTGCATCTGTAAAATTTTCGAAGTTTTAATCTTTTTATAACTTTTTACATGCTTTTTCTGGTTTTTTGTTGTTGTTATTCTGCTCTCACGTTCAAAAAAACCTCCAAAAAATTTAACTGAAAATTTTTTTTTCAGGGGGGCAAACGTAAAAAATCGCAGGGGTCAAATCTTTTTTCCCTCACTGTACTAACAAAAGAAATCAGCCTATAACAATCAATACACACATGTCCATGTTCATGAGCCCCTCAGGAGGCTAAAAAAAATTTGATTTGGGCCCCAAAACCCCCTCAAAAACCTTCTACAGATGCACAATTGAAAGCATCCTGTCGGGCTGTATCACCCCGGGTATGGAAATTGCACCGTCCGAAACCGCAGGGCTCTCCAGAGGGGGGTGCGGTTACCCCACGCATCACCAGGGCCCCGGCCTGCCCTCCAACATCTCGCACCCGAGCACGGAAAGTCAGAAGATACAAGGCTTCAGCCACCCGACCCCGGGCCTTTTTTCACCCCATTCCATCTAAAAGGCATAGACCGTACAGGTGCATAAAAGCTGGACTGAAGCTGAGAGACTGGAAACGTTTATATCTCCAGCCCAAAATTTTTTAAACAGCCCACTAGCCGCCTCCGCCCATTTACCAGGGCCCTAACCTAATCCCTGTTCTAGCCGGGCTACCACCCGATCCTACCCGGGCACCTTAGAACTGCTGCCCTATTTTTCATAGAGTCATTAACACGGGTCCTTTAATAATTTTACTACTGTTTCACACACTTTATATTACGTGGGAAAAAAAGTATTTAGTCAGCCCAAATTGTGCAAGTTCCTCCCACTTTAAAAGTAAAAAGGCCCGTAATTTTTATCATAGGTACACGTCAACAGACAGACAAAATTTAGAAAAAAAATCGAAAAATCGCATTGTAGGAATTTTAAAAGAATTTTTTGCAAATTAGGTGGAAAAAAGTTTTTGGTCACCTACAAACAACAATTTCTGGCTCCACAGACCTGTAACTTCTTCTTTAATAGGCCCCTTGTCCCTCCCCTCTTTACCTGTATTAATGGCACCCGTTTGAACTTTTATCATATAAAGACACCTGTCCCAAAACCCAAACATCACCTCCCAAATCCCTATGGCCAAGACCAAAGAGCTTCAAAGGACACCAGAAACAAAATTGTAGACCCCACCAGGCTGGGGAAAACTGAACTGCAAAAAGGTAAGCACTTGGGTTTTAAGAAACACTTTTTGGGGGCATTTTAGGAATGGAAGCATACAAACCACTGATATTCTCCCCGCTGGGCTCCCCAGACTCACCCCGTGGGGGTCAATGATCACAAGAACGGTGAGCAAAATCCCAGAACCACACGGGGGGGACCAGGTAAATGCCTGCAGGAGCGGGGCCCAAAGTAAAAAGCCCCATCAGAACACACTACCCGCCAGGGGACTCAATCCGGCGTGCCGACTTTCCCCCCCTGCTTAAGCCGAAACGTCCAGCCCGTCTGAAGTTTGCTAAGTGCCTTTGGGAGACCAGAAGAGGATTGGGGGAATGCATAGGGTCGAAAAAACCCAAAAATAAACTTTTTGGTAAAAACTCAACTCGTCGTGTTTGGGGGAAAGATGCTGATTTGCATCCAAAAACCATACCTACTGTAAGCTGGGGGTGGAACATCATGCTTTTGGGCTTTTTTTCTGAAAAGGGGACCAGGACGACTGATCCGGTAAAAAAGATATAGGGCCATGTATCGTAAATTTTTTAGTGAAACCTTTTCCCACAGAAAGGGCATGGAAATGAAAGGGGGCTGGGTCTTTCACAACAATATCCCAAACAAACCCCCCGGGCAACGGGATGCTTCGAAAGAAGTTTTTAAGCCCCGGGAGTCCTAGCCATCCCCAATCTAAACCCCATAGAAATTTTTGGGAGGGAGTTGAAATCTTGTTGCCCCGGACAGCCCCCAAACTCCTGTCAGAGAATCTGCAGGGAGCATGGCCAAAATACCACAACCGGTGTGAAAACCCTTTGTAAAGATTTACAAAAAACTTTGACCTGTGTCATTCCCAAACAAGGGTATTAACAAAGTTTTGGGAAAAATTTTTTGTTATTGCCCCAAATATTTTTTTTCCCCCATATTTGCAATAATTCATAAAAAATCCTACAATGTGATTTTCTGGTTTTTTTTTTTCCTCTTTTGTCTGTCGGGTTGACGTTACCTATGATGAAAATTAAGGCCTCCTCTTTTTTTAGTGGAGACTTGCAAAATTGATGGCTGACAAAAACTTTTTTCCCCACGAATCTGTATTTTATCATTGCTCATCCTATATAACTTCTTTTTTTTTTTTCGGGATTATGTGTGTAAAAAAAAAGCTAGGTTTTTACTGCCTTTTGGGAGCTGAAACACAACTTTTTGCTGCCCCCTGCGAAAAAACTCTGCAAATCTGTGTACACGACCAAAAAACTTTGATTTATTGGAGGGAAGGTTTGCCCCTTCGGGAAAGGTTTTATGGTTGTTTTTTGGGGACATTTATTTAAAAGGACGTTTTTTAACCCCCCTCCTGGAAGCACAAAAGCACAAGCGGGGAAGGGGGTGTCTATTACCACCACGGGGAGAGCCATGTTGGCTAAACCTGGTCCTGAGTATTTCCCGGGGAAAAACGGGTCCCTAACACATACAGGGGGAGAACAAGTATTTGATCCCTCTCTTTTTTGCAGGTTTTACTACTTACAAGCTGTAGAGGGTCTGTATCATGGGTTTAACTTCAACTGTGGGGAATGGAATCTAAAAAAAAAATCCGAAATCACATTGTATATTTTTAAGTAATTATTTGCATTTTATTGCATGACATAATATTTGATACATCAAAAAGCAGAACTTATATTTGGACGAAACCTTTGTTTGCAATTACAGAGATCATACATTTCCTGTAGTTCTTGAAACCCGGTTTGCACCACGCGCAGGATTTTGGGGCCCCCTCTCCTACAACCTTTTCCAGATCCTTCAGGTTTTTGGGGCGTCGCTGGGCAATACGGACTTTCAGCTCCCCCAAAGTGTTCTATTGGGTTCAGGGCTGGAGCTGGCTAGGCCACTCCGGGCCTTGAGATGCTTTTTACGGAGCCCCTCCCTTTTCCCCGGCTGTGTGTTTCGGGGGCGTTGTCAATGCTGGAAAAACCAGCCACGACCCTCTTCAAATGCTTTACTGAGGGAAAGGAGGTTTTTGGAAAATCTCGCGATAAAAATGGCCCCATCCATCCTCCCCCAATACGGTGCGCGTCCTGTCCCCCCTTTGCAAAAAGCTCCCCAAAAAATGATGTTTCCCCCCCATGCTTCACGGTTGGGATGGTGTTCTTGGGGTTTTTTACTCATCCTTCTTTTTTCCTCCAACACCGAGTGATTTTTGACCAAAACTCATTTTTTTTTCATCAACCACAAACCTTTCCCATTTCCCCCTCTGGGGCATCCAATGGTCATTGGAAAACTTCAGAGGGGCCTGGGAAAGCCTGGCTTGACAGGGGGCCTTTTCGTCGCTGCAGTTTTTAATCCATGGGCGGCGTGGTGTTTTCTAATTGGGGTTTCTTTGAGACTGTGGTCCCCGCTCTCTTCGGGCATTACCAGGTCCTGCTGTGTGTTTCTGGGCGATCCCTCACCTTCCTCATGATCATTGTGCCCTACGAGGTGAGACTTGCATGGGGCCCCACCGAGGGGGATTGACCGTCTTTTGAACTTCTTCCATTTTAAAAATTTCCCAACAGTTTTTTCCTTCTCCCAAGCTGCTTGCCTTTGCCGGGAACCCATCCCAGCCCTTTTCAGGTCCCACTTTTTTTCCCCGATTTCCTTAACAGCTCCGGTCTTGGCCTTGTGGAGAGGTTGGGGTCTGTTTTATTGAGTGTGTGGACAGGTTTTTTTTTATACGGTTCGAGTTCAAACAGGGGAGTTTTAAAAGGGAATTGGAGAACAAGGGGTTTAAAAAAAAAACAACAGGCTGTGAGAGCCCGGGAAATTTTTACTGGTTGGTAGTATCAAAAACTTTGCACAATAAAATGCAAATTAATTACTTAAAAATATACAATGTGACTTTCTGGATTTTTTTTTTTAGATTCCGTCCTCCAAATTGAAGTGTACCTTGATAAAAAATTTCAGACCCCTACATGCTTTGTAAAAAGGAAAAACCTGCAAAAACGGGAGTGTATCAAAAACTTGTTCCCCACTGTAGGGGTTTAAGTGCCCTATGCCTAACAATAGGTCAGGCTGAGACGGGGATGGTTCCTACCCATCAGTAAAAAGGCTACAAAGTTTGGTCCCCCCACAGGGCCCGAGGGGAAGTTTAAGGGGAAAGGGTTTTTTAACAGAAGGTTACAATGGCCTACAAAGATATACGACATTTAAAAATTTGGGGCTTTGGTGTGCCCTGAAACCCAGGTGTTTATGATGTGCTAAAGAAGCTAGAAAAATCATCTTTACTCTTAGGGGGGCACTATTTGTCCCAAAACCTCTGCTCTTAATCGCTATATTTACAATGATGATTTTTGGTCTGGGTTTCCCGCCTTTGCCAACCATTGGTTTTTGTGGCGTAACAAAGTCCTCAAAAACGTTAAAAATTTATTTTCACAAAAGAATTTTATTTTTTATAAAATGTCGTCGCTCGTATAAAAATTCCTGGGCTCTCCCAGCACGCTTTACTGGCCGGGCAAAAACTGGGACGACTGAACCCGGGGGTTTTGGGAAAAATTTTGACAGGGTGACAGTCCCTCTCCTTCCTCTCTTCCTACCTTTGAGGCAACCGCACGACACCATATGTTGCAATCCGCTGAGCCAAAATTTCACTGGCCTTTTGTTTTTTCAGGGGTTTGGAGATTGATCGGGGCGACCATTTTCACTGCCAAACGGGGCACTGTATTTACGCTTTAAGTTATTTTTGCCCGTCATTATTTTACATTGGGGTTTGGCGGCACCTTTCTCACGTTACGGGGGCCCTGCGTTTCAGCGCTATGCAGTAGCCCGCTCTCCCCCTTGGAATGGGGTTCCTGCTGTACCTTGTCAACAGAGTCTATAAAAAACACAGCCTAATTGGGGAGTTCGGGTAGGGGGGGGGGGTAGGGGGTTTTCCAGTGGGGGGAGGGGAGGGGTTGCACTGATGGGATCTCAATCACCGGTGGAAGGGGCATTCAATTAATATGCTCTTTATTTAGTTTATTTAAAAAAACTTCTTTAGCAAAAAGGGTATCTATGGTTGAAATTTGAAGCCAGATTGCTTAGGTAATTTGAATTTGGTTTATGGGGAGGAAAAAACTTAAAAGGGAGTTAGTCTTTTTGATGGGTTCTATATATAAACATCTTCACTTGTCGCTGCCTCTAGTAAGATAAGGGCCTGCATGTTAAAAACTTTCTTACTCCCCATTATTTTATCTAAATTGATAAAGGCAGCAAATTGTTCCTTATGGGCATAAAAAGTACCACACTCCAAAAACCACCACCTCACATCCCGCG